>CANUEP010259021.1:0-22144 GCA_947857235.1 Jatropha podagrica
CAACGCAAACATTTTTAGTAAATTTGATGTGAAATTAGGATATTGGCAGATTCAAATCCATCCCAAAGATAGATATAAAACAGCATTCACAGTCCCATTTGGACAATATGAATGGAATGTGATGCCATTTGGATTAAAAAATGCACCATCAAAATTCCAGAGAATTATGAATGATATATTTAACCCCTACTCGAAATTCTGTATAGTATACATTGATGATGTATTAATATTTAGTCAAACAATTGAAGAACACTTTAAACACTTAAAAACATTTTGTATGATTATAGAAAAAAATGGTTTAGCATTAAGTAAAAATAAAATGGATTTATTTAAAACTAAAATTAGATTTTTAGGGCATTATATAGAACAAGGGATAATTCAACCAATTGAGAGAACAATGACATTTGGAAAGAAATTTCCAGATGAAATCACTAATAAAACTCAACTCCAAAGATTTCTTGGATGTTTAAATTATGTAATTGATTTTTATCCTAATTTAAATTGCATGATAAAACCTTTACATGATAGGCTTAGGAAGAATGCAGGTCCATGGACCAAAGACCATTCAGAATTAGTAAAGAAAATAAAATTAATGGTAAAAGAAATACCTTATTTATATATTCCCAATCCTACAGCATTTAAAATAGTAGAAACAGATGCTTCAAATATAGGATATGGTGGAATATTAAAACAGAGATTAAATGGTAAAGAATCTATAATACAGTACACTTCAGGACATTGGAACCAAACTCAAATGAATTACTCAACCATTAAAAAAGAAATTTTAAGTATAGTGATATGTATAAATAAGTTTCAATCAGATTTATTAAATCAAAAATTTTTAATAAGAATTGATTGTAAATCTGCTAAAGACATTTTACAAAAGGATGTTAAAAACCTTGCTTCTAAGCAAATATTTGCTAGATGGCAAGCGATCCTAAGTATTTTTGAATTTGACATTGAATATATTAAAGGAACTAATAATAATATTCCCGACTTTCTGACACGAGAATTCCTATAGAACAATGGGTCGAAAGAAAGATAAAGGGAAGGAGAAAATGGGAGAACCTAAATCACCTAAAATTGACTCTCCTACTAAAGCTCTTTCAGAGCACTCAGAAGACCTTAGTAAAACCCTAAAACCTGATAGTAAAACACCTAAAGACCTCAAGAAATGGATTGAAGAACTCAGTCAATCCCCTGAGATAGTAAAAGCATTACAAGAGATGAAATCAATACAAGATATAGCCTCCTCCTCTACAGAGAATACAGGTATGGATACTAAACTTAAAGCGATCGTACCCGTTCATGGTACGGCTAGTCTGTCTCAAACGATAGACAGTAAAGACTTATCAAATCCGTTTATGGCTGTGGGTTTGCCAAAAATCCAACAGTATTCCCATGGTATTTTTAAATGGTTTACCAAAAATGTATATGATTTTGAAATTGAAATAGAAGAAGGGTATAATAATATTAACCCTTGGCAAGTAGTAAAAAATTACTATCCTGAGAGCTGGTATTTTCATCCAATTGATTCTTCAAAACCTCAGGACTATTATCATGATATTTTGGTAGAAACAGGTTCTGTAAAAATAAAACATGCATGGGATACTAAAAACAAAAATGTGATTTCATATTCATCTATCCAGATTAAAAGAGTCATTCATCCAAAAGATTGGCCAGCTCCATCTTTATATGCCCTAGTAAAGTTTAAAACTTTAAACAAATATAAGCCTGTATATAATTATTTTGATTATAAAGAAGCATGGGAAAAGGTTTTCTCCATTCAAAACTCAAACACCACTCATTCATGGTTGGTATACTTTGACCAGCAAATAAGAACTGATTTAAAAATCCCAAACTGGTTTAAAAAGTGGTGGCAGTCAAGAGGAATTTCTGCAGAAATTATTTCTCATGAAATACATTACCTATACCATTATTTTAAAACTCATTATAAACCAAACCCAGAGGAAGTCCATATCCCCTCTTTGATGTATTACTGTATGAAGTTCTTCACTCCTTGGGTATATCAATGGTACTTTGATTTTCAGCATGTACCAGAAACTCAAATTCCTATGATTGTAAAAAGACACAAGATAAAGTGGTGGGGATCTTTTAAGAATACCACTACAGAACTAAAAATTAGTCAATGGATCCGTGATAAATGACAAGATCATCTATGCCAGCATTAACTTATGCCAGCACATTAGCTTCTCAAGATTTTTCTTCATTCGAAATCCAGAAAGCCCAATGTCAGGCAAGGTTAGCAGCAGCTAAAACTCCAGAAGAGTGTAAATTAATATGTCAACAGATGTTTTCTTAGCTTTCATCAAGCTCAGAAACACCAATAAAAGAAAAATCCAGTAAAACTAAGAGTGAATCATCAAGTAAAGGTTCGAGCAAGAAAGATAGTAAAGGGAAACATAAAAAATATTCCAGTTCAGATTCATGCCAGACATCATCCTCTATTTCCATCTCATCAGGTGGTGATAGTAATGAAGATGAGTGTTATGGAATTTTCTCGCCAATAAAAATTAAATCAGAAAAAAGAAAAGAAAGAAAAAAGAAAAGAAAAGAAAAAAGAAAAGAAAAAAGGAAAAAGAAAAGAAAAGAAAAAGAAGGACACATCATCGTCCTCATCCTCTGAATCAGAATAAAACAGGCAGAAGGAACCTTATTCCTTCACAGTAAAAGAGCACTATTCAGAACAGTAAAGGCCAAGCACTATTCAGAACAGTAAAGGCCAAGTCACTATTTTCAACAGTAAAGGCCAAGTCACTATTTCAACAGTAAAGGTCAAGATTCGGTGGCAGACAAAGAACTATTCATCAACAGTAAAAGATAAACAATAAAGATTCTCAATTTTTCTATAAAATGGGAGTCTCTCCCCATTGTGAAGGCACAACTCAAGTATACACTTGAACACTCTCTCTCTCTCTCTAGAATTCCCTCTTTAGTATTCCTTCTAAGTTTTGAGCAAGGATCTCATCAGTGAAAGAAAGTTTGTAAACCTAAATTTCTGTAAGTATTTGTTTAAAATCATAGTATATTTCACATAATCACTCATAATTCACTAATATGGACACATTCCAAGACTATGACACAATTCCCAAGGCATTAATATTAAACATGATATATCAGCACCTAATTAATCCATAATTCAATTATTTCTAATATTCTCCTAACTTGGACTTAAGTGGATCAATTAATTATTTAATTGATCTAATAGGATTTTTAAATTTAATATTCCTTTAACTTCCAAAATTAATTTAATTATCTACTTCATTGATGTAGTAGCCATAAAATTCTATTATTTTTATTATTCCTATTATTTACTAATTAAGTACCTAATTAATCTAGATATCACCAATTAACTATCTAATGACTTAATTAAATTACTACTAACCAATTAATTTATCACTACTACTTAATTATCATTAATCATACTTAATCAATCATCTTAATTAAGGATAAATTACAATTTAGTCCTTAAGATCCTCATTAATTATAAATGGATCTCACTTGGAATAAATAGACTAATGGTATATTAATTTATACATAGTCCACAATTTAATCCCTTTTAAGGGTCCAATTTATAATTATAGTCTTAATCAAGTCCAAAATTGTTCTTTAGTCCATAATTAATGCAAATTGCATTTAGATCCTTAAAAAAATGTCTTAGTAGTCCTTAAAATTTCCTTTGTCCAAAGTCTCCACAAGCATCGGAAATTTCTCCTTGATCCTTGGAACATGTCCATATAAATCCATGAGTCATGAAAATATTATTTGGTAACCAAAATAAATTATGTCTCCAATAATTTTACATAACAAATCTGATAATTTACTAAGATTATCCTTTTTATTATCTTTAACCTCACACTATAATATTTATATATCACACACATAAAATAATATTTAAACATAATAAAAAAATAATACCATAAATTTAGCTAACCTTAAAAAAAATATTAACAATATTTAAATTTCACAAAAGCCCATATTTAGCATCGACAATATTCATACATGTACATTTAAGCATAAAATCACTAAAAACTAATATAGATATTTTTTTAGAAAATATATTATTAAATTCGATCAATATGAAAAGCATAAACTAAAATTTCATAAAAATTACATCTAGCATAAATGAGACATATTAAACATAGATCAACTCATTTAAAACATAAAAATCAAGTCTTGAAGCACAAAAATATAGAATCACATCAAGTAATTTCTAAAGATATCTAAAGATGAGAAATAACACAAACCTCCAAAAAGCTAGTCTCCTAACACTTCTTTTCTCTTATTCTTGGAGGTAAAACCTTCTAGGAAAAGAAAAATCTAAATAAATACTTAGACTTAATGAAAATAAAAATCTAAATGCATGAACAACATAAATAAATGTATGAGAACTTATTTCTAGCCTTAGTTTGAAAAATCACTAAGATTTGAGATGAGAAAGAAAGAGGTAGAATAGGTTTTAGTGAGAGAAAGTTTACCATATGGTGAAAATTTGGAATTTTGATGTAAGAATTCACTTCCTTAGCTTAGGTATTTAAATATTTTTTGCTTGAACTTGTTAAAAAATTGTGGCTTTTATGGTGCAGTGATGAAAAATGGAGAAGAGAGAGAGAGAGAGTTGGGTTTGGGTGGCTAGGGTTTTGATGAAGAAGAAGATGGGTTGTTGCATGGTTGATTATTTAGGTTTTAGATGACTTTTAGGCACTTTGATAATTTTTCTAACGAACGGTGGAGATTAGAACTTAAAAACTCATACAAGGGCTCATATTAATTCATTCATGGCAATTTGGTAATTTGCCATTGTGTAGAGACAAGATTGACTTGGTCAAAAGTCTTAAGAAGGCTAAGATTTCTTTTAGATTTCTCTCATCCTAAGGTTAGAATTAGACACTACACTAAGTCTAACTATACATATTAAAAACTTTATAAATACACATATAATGCCATAAAGTAATTTTCTATATAATTAAAATAACTAAAATAATTTATGACACCATAAATCAACTATATAAGCATAAATCATATCATTAATAAATTAAATCTCTACACATGTGAAATTACTAAACTAACCCTATGACATTATTCACCAAAATCATAATAACTTGTAATTAGGCTCTAAAATTATTTAATGCATGCTAATGACATGTTTAGAAAATATGGATGTGACAACGATGAGTAGGCGACATGTTTGCTGTTAGCCAACATGAGTTCTGAACTTCAAAAGCAACATGAGAATATGGATTCTTGCACCATCATCCTGCATCTCAGAGAGCTGTTTGACTCTCAAGGTAGGTCTACGAGGTATGAGACCTCTAAGGAATTGTTCCCCTGTAAGATGGCAGAAGTCTCTTTAGTTCAAGTCCACGATTTGAAAATGATTGGCTATATTGAAAAATTGGGCCAATTGGGCATTACCATGGACCATGAGCTGAGTATCGACTTAGTCTTACAGTTCTTGCCACTCAGCTATTCACATTTTATTTTGAATTTTAATATGAATAAGCTGGATGCTTCCTTACCTAAGTTGTTTGGTATGCTTACCACTGCTGAAGGAGCCCTTAAGAAGGATACTGCTCCTATACTTCTAGTTCAGTCTTCTAATGCTAAGAAAAAGCCCAAGAAGAAGCAGAATAAGAAGAAGGCATTGAAGACCAATGGAGGTGTAACTAAAGAAAAGGGAACTTGCCACCACTGTGGGAAAGATGGACACTGGAAGAGGAAATGTAGAGGATTATCTCACGATTGTGAAAGCAAAGAAGCTTGCAAAAGCTTTTGCTTCAGGTATGTTTATGGTTGAAATTAATCTTTCTACTTTTAGTTCTTGGGTATTGGATACCTAATATGATTGTCATATTTATAGCTTGTAGGAACTAAAGAAAAATAAAAAATTGAGGAAAGATGGACCTACGTATAGCCTATGGAGCAAAGGTTACTGCATTAGTTGTAGAAACATATTTGGTTTTAGTATTAGAATTAAATAATTGTTATTTTATTTTAGTATTTAGTAGAAAAATTATTTTCAGCTTCATAGTAGATTTTGAATATTGGATTCAAATTTGTTTTGAGAACAACGGTTGTTCTTTTATAATAATAATAATTTTATGAAACTAAAATTAATATAGATGATTTCTATAATATTTCTATTGATTCCTCATCAACATAAATAGCAAGAAATCTAAAATAGATAATATTATCATATCTTTGGTATTGTAGACTTGGTCACATTAATGAAACAAGAATCACTAAGTTGTGTAAAGAAGGTTAATTTGAACCTTTTTTTATAATGAATCATATGAAACTTGTGAATCTTTTTTAATGGGTAAAATGACTAAAACACCATTTACTTGAAAAGGTGAAAGGTTAAAAGATTATTGGACCTAATACATGTAGATGTATGTGGACCAATTACTGCCTAGATGATAATTAAATATGAATGTTTCACTATACTAGATATGGTTGTATATAATGAAACATAAATCTGAATTTTGAAAAGTTCAATGAATTTTAAAATGCTTTGATCGGATCAAGGTGAAAAATACTTAAGTTTTTCAAGATTATTTATTATAAAATATGAATCGTACATTATTAGATATAGTATGATCCATGATTATTCTTGCAGAATTATCTTCATCTCTTTTAGGGATGAGCTTTAATAATGCGATATACCTTCTAAATAGAGTTCCACCTGAATTTGTTGAATAGATTCCATATAAGATATGGATCAACATGCTTATGTGAAGTGTTTGGGATTTGATAAAGCTATGTGCTAAATTAAATAAATATAAGTTTGTGGGATATCCAAAAGAAGTTATTGTATTTTCTTTTACCATCCTATTGAGAGAAAATGTTCATCTCAAAACATGCTACCTTTTAGAAAAGATTTTTATCTTTAAAGGAAGTAGTGGGAGCTAGGTAGAACTTGAAAGGTTTAAGAACTTCAAACTTACATTAAAAATGGAACTAGAATAGAAGATTGTTACATAAGATGAATAGTAAAAATACATTGGTTAAAGAACTACGACGTAAATCTATTAGGATGAGTTGTACTCTTACAAAGGTTGGACCTTCTTGTGGAGATTCAAACTTGATATAAAGGAGAAATCTTTGACATTTTACTGGCAATTGCAGCATGTTGTGATGATAGAACTTGTCATGTTGATAACAAAATTGCATTCTTATTCAGCAAATATAATGATTTTTGAATCAAAATATTTCTTAATAGAGTATGCAAACTGCAAAAGTCTATTGGTAGACTTAAGCAAGCCTTTATGGAATAAGAATATCCATTTTACTGAAATAATAAAAATAGTTTGATTATATTAAAAATTTGGATGATCTTAGTGTGTATAAGAAGGTTAGTGAGAGTGGAATGATATTTCTTATTTTGTATGTTGAAAATTGCATTCTACTACTATATAAGTTTGGTCATCAAAGAATTTCTCCATTAGAGATGTGTCTTATATACTTAGTGTTAAAATCTATATGGATAGATTTGATAGGCCATTTGGATTATCTAAATTCACATATGTTGATATAGTGCTAAAAGTTTATCATGGAGGAATCCAATAAAGGATATATGCCTGTATATCAATTTATTCCAGATGAAAGTCAATGGCTGCTGTTAAAACTATCCATAAGCATTTAAAAATAAATAGCGATACTTTTCAGCTATGGAGAAACTAATGAATTGAGAGTTCATGAATACATTGATGGCATAGGATAAAACACATGGATAATTGGCTTTAGTGCAAGTTGGAGATTATTAGTTTTATGCCCCATAGCCAATTTGATGATTATATTTTAGGATATAATATTTCATGTAATAAATATTTGATTATTAATAAAAGGCATTTATTTATCTTTTATATTCTATTGATTGAATCTTGGTAAAAGATAAAGTCTATGAGGCAATATTGTTTTGCAAAATAAATTATAATGTGGTTATAATTATGAGTTTTATATTTATTTTAAAGTAATGTCTCTAAATATTCCTCGTCAATGTTCACCTCATTATTGGACGATGATTAGAGTTGTTGAGACTGGTACATATTATGTTCTTTCCTTAGGGAAGCAGCTGTTCTTATAAGCTGAGATATATGTGATATCTAGAACTAATATGTAGGTACTTGTTGTTTAAATAAGTCCACTGAATTGACCCGCATGAGAATTCCATATGGAGAGTTACCTGTGTTTATGGAATACTCAAGTGATGGTTATATAGGGATGACTATGTTTTGATTCTTTGTTCATATTATTCATTATATGAATAATAAGCAACGATTAATTGGACATAGTAAGAACTGTATGGAGATACTCATGTAATTAAAAGAGGATACATCACCCTAGGTAAATTAGGGAAAATGTTCTGATTGTTCTCTACTAGTATTGATTAAGAAATCCTTGCGCAAGGTGGAATGAAATTAGCAAATGAGATTTGAAATTTCATTTAACTGATTAATGGCTAAAATTAAGAGAACTAACATGATTTAGTAAAGCAGACACACTCCATGCCTAATTACTAAATCAGAACATTAACTATGAAGGGATATTAATTACACTAATAAATCATGCACTGAAAGCTTCAGTCAAACCACTTAATTTCCAGATATTTGGGCAGTCTTGACATGTTACTAGATAATGTACTTGACATTCAAATATTAATTAGTTAATATTTGTTGTCAACATATTTGGAACCTAGAAGGTCACAGACATAAGAATGGATATGAGAAAACGAGAAATCGAATCAAGTATGACTTGATTACAAATAAGTTTTGTGGAGTTAAGGATAAAACTGTAATTTATATTTGATTACAATTTTACCTAGATGATTAAGTAATGACTTAATTCATTTATGTCTAAAATTTATTAAGATAAATTTTAGATTAGACAAACCTAATATTTTAATTATGATTTATTTATTTAAATAGTTAAATAAATAAATATAATTGATTAAATTGAAAATCCTAATAATATATGTATTATGATTTATTTATTTAAATTATTTAAATAAATAAATAGGCACATATATATTTAGTTATAATTTATCTATTTAAATAGGTTTAAATAAATAATTATAATTAATTTATTTGTGACTTAGGATTTTTCTATATAAGGTTTGAGAAACAGTATAGACTACATATGTGAATGTGAGAGCGAGTTCTTGCAGATAGCCACAAAACAAAAGAGAGAGCCTACAATAGCTAACACCATCATACGCTCTAATCTCTCAACCCTCTAAAAGTAGTTTTAGAGTTTTTCAATTGTCCATTCGTGTGGATACTGCTAGAGGCTAAATTGGTTAAATAAATAAATAGGCACATATATATTTAGTTATAATTTATTTATTTAAATAGGTTTAAATAAATAATTATAATTAATTTATTTGTGACTTAAGATTTTTCTATATAAGGTTTAAAAAACAGCATGGACTACATATGTGAATGTGAGAGCGACTTCTTGCAGATAGTTACAAAATAAAAGAGAGAGCCTATGATAGCTAGTACCATCATACGTTCTAATCTCTCAACCCTCTAAAAATAGTTTTAGAGCTTTTCGATTATCCATTTGTGTGGATACTGCCAGAGGCCAGACGTTTAGATGGCTTGTGATTTGCAACAATCTAGCCCTGTAGATCGAAGTTTCGAAGAATCTGTAAAAGAGGTATTCTTCTAAACATATTTTATTGCCTTATTCGTTTAAATGGATTCCTGTTGGTATAATTAATTTGTTTTAATTATATTATTCTGCTGCGCATATTTGATATTGAAACTCAATATACTACATGCCAAATTCTTAATATATACTTAAATGTCTGAAGAACATCTTCCTCCTCTGATGCTGAATTATTAGATCACCTCAATTTATATTATCTTCGACCAGCGCATGTGTAAACTCATCGCGCTGAATATAAAACTTAGTGGTGCAATTTATAATTTAAAGTAAATAATAATATTAGAAATCTAAATCTTGAAGAGATTTCCTTTATTATAAACATTTATATACAAAACATTAATAATCATTTTTATCATTGTATTAAATATTTAACTAGATATTCTAAACATTTTAGAATCCGTTATTCAAATTAATACAATATAAATTCACTGACTATCAATATCACATATTCTTTTACATTAAGAACATATAATAAACCAAATTATATAACATAACTTATTATCTTAATTTTCTTAAAAATAGATTCTTTTACATGGGGCTCAAATATACTTAGGAGAAAATGAAGTAGATAAGATTTCAGAGATGTAAATTTGGCCTGTGAAAGCGCCACCCAATAATTGGCCTCTGAAAGCGCCACCCAATAATAAGCGCGTCTATTTATTCAGAAGACATCTAGAGTCTAACATATGATCATACCATATAATATAACAAAGTGGCATCGAAGTCGAGCATGCTCATTTAGCGGAATAAACCTCATCTTACCATAATTCAATGATGCATACTTGAGTCCAAAACAAATCCATTTCTTCACAAATTATTTTAATTCATATTCAAGATTCCTTAGCAAAACATTTCATAACTTCAATGTTATTACTTCAAAATTTCTTAACTTTACAACTTCATAAAAATTACCAAATTCACACTTATGAATTCAAACTTTCATATTCAAATGTACATATTTTTAAAATGCAAATCAAATTTATTTCAATATAGCTTAAAAACCTTAGCTTATAAATATAAATTATCAAAGTCCACTTTTTTATTACATAATCTTTCTTTAAGTATACTAAATTCATAAAATTTATCATAAAACTTATTTCCTTTTAATACATTTAATAGCATAATAAACGCTTGGTTTAAAGGTCAACTAAACTGCTATAATTTTATATCCATAGATCATATATTATACATTTAAACACACTTATTTCTCACAATTTATACATAATTGCTTGGTTTTACATTAACTTCACAAGAATACTTTATTTCATAAATTATTCTACCATAACATCAAAATTTATGTAAATTAATTAAATTTCATAATCATAGCGTACTTTCTCATAATCATAAATAATTAAAATTTAAATCATGTCAATTTGCTCAACTCACAAATATCACAATAATTCAAAACTAATTTCAACTCAAATTAGTATTTCTTAACTCATTTTAAATGGCAATTCATATATATTTATTAAATTTCGATCCAATTTACTTAACTAATTCCAATTTCCTAATTTCATAACTTCATTCAATTAATAGTACAATTAATCCATCAAAAATCCCAATTATTTAATTGAGCATTTTTTAAAAATTAATGCATATAATAAGCACTAACCTTCAGATGAAAAATTTAATTATACCGTCGCATTCCTCATGTTGAGGAGAGAATTCTACCTCTTGACATCTCATCGGAGCTTCGCTGGCGCCGCCACCAGAATCGCCACAGACAGTGGTCCAAAAATTGAATTCGTCGGATTTACACAAACTACACATCGAAATGCTCTAATTTTAATAGGGAGTTCGATTCCCAAATCAATTTTACCATAACAAAACTCAATCTAACAAATTCCCAAATTTATTAAATTTTTACCCAATTTATAAATCTGTGATCAATGACTTAATCTATCAAAATCAATCGAATTAGAAATTATAGGGGTTGATTATAGACTGACCTGAGCTGAGAGGAACTCGCTGGAAATGTACAGCTCGCCAAAAGCTGAGGAAATGCAGCTGTCAAAGGGACAGCAACGTCGCAACAACAAAAACTCCGTTCGCATGATAGAAACTTCGACAACTAAGAAGATCCTCAGAGTTAGAGTCACCGATGCCTAGAGCTCCGTTTCCCAACCTCAATCTCCATGAATAGCGGTCGAAAGTGGGCTGAAAGAGGGAGATTGCGTTCTGCGATCGAGAAGAGAGCTCGCGTGACAGAGAGGGGAGAGATGGGATCGGGACACCTGAGTTGGTGATTCTTGATTCTTCCTTCTTTTTTTTCTGCTGTTTGTTTGGCCAGAGATTAAAGGCACATAGACAGAGAGACTCGACGGAAATGGAGGAGAGGGAGACGCAGAGGGAAAATGGGAGAGAGAGAGAATGTGAGAGGAGAGAGAAATTTCTTTTTTTTTTTTTTTTCATTCCTTCCCCTTTATTATTATTATTATTATTATAATTATTATTATTATTATTATTTCTTGAAATTTTATCTTATATTCTATAATTTCAAACACTCCTATAATTATATTTATCTATATACACTTACAACTTATTTTAGCATAACATAAAATAGAAAATAACACTAACTTATTTTATCAAATATACATTACTAATAAATAATATAAATAATTATTCGTGATTCTTATTTGACAAATATTTACAAATAATAACAATAATAATACTATTTTCTATTTTAGTAGTTAGATAGTACTATAATATTTAAACAAACTCAATTATTCATTAGTTACAAAAATAAAATTGTATGATATAAATGTAGAAAATTATCAGATAAGGAATTATTTTCTGTGCTTTTTCGGTGTCTAAAAATTGGGATGTTACAATTCTACTCACTTCAAAAAAAAATTTGTCCTCAAAATTCATTCGAACCAATAATCTCTAATATAAGAATTACACGATTCTTCCTATTTTACTTTAGTTTTTACTTAGAGAACTAGTATTTGCTCTCTACATATTCCATACATGTTTCTCCATATAAATCCTTTAAGAAATCAAATTTAATTCATCATTATCTAATAACTTCAATTCTCCAAAATTTAAACCACATATCTATTATATACCAAACCAAGTAGATTTTACAATTTTCTCCACAAGTCACTTATAATGTAACGCCTCAAAATTTGGGATCTTAAAATGGTATTATTTATTTGGATCATGAATGGTATCACCAGATAGAGAAATAATATTTTATTTGGACCTGATAATGATATTGATCATAATTAATATTTATGGAGTTAATTAGATTCTATGTGATTAGTCTTAATTAATTAAAATTAATATATAAATTTTTCATAACAAAGTAAGTAATAAATTATTGGTGAATAGCAGTTTCTCGGTCTGTGAATAGTATCACAAGTCCGGGACTTTGTATTATTTTGGTTCGGAAAAGTTACTACTGATGTTTTATATTTTATTTAGTATATTTTGAGTATGTTTATATGATTTAGGTGGGTAAAAAATATTTCATGAATATTTTTGGAGAATTTAAGTATTTAATGAATAGTATTTTCTAGTGTAGTGTATTAAGAAAAATTGTGGAATTATTTTTATGGAGTTAAGTTAATTAATTAGTGGAGTTAGATAATAATTAAAGGAGAATTACTTGGTGAATATTTAGAGCCTTTGGATTAGAATACCTTGACTTGATCCAAGCCGTACACTTATCAAGATGTGGTTTCATTTTCTTCCTCTTCATCTTCACTTCAAAGTTACTTCTTCCTCCTTCTCCTCCATGTTCTTTCATTTTCTCTACTACTAAACTACCCAAAAATTAAGTGAATTAAACCAAAGTCTAGTAATAAGACTTGAAGAATTAAACATAAAAGAGTGGTATTTGGTGATAAAACTGAAGAATTTAGAGGTTACTACAAGTTCAAGTAAGCTGTGGTTTTTGCCTCTAATGATTTAATTAAGTAATTCATAGCTTAGATATGTTATATTAGGCACTAAATCATGCTTCATCTTCTCCTTTTGTCATTTCTTGATTTGAATGTTGATTTTTGCTACTTTGAAGAGGTTGGAGAACCATCCTCTAAAGTGAAGCAAAAAGCTAAGGAATAAGGCTTTGTAAGTTTATTCAAGCTTGTTTTTTAGGTTAGTGCATTAATATTCTCTTTCTCATTTCATTTCTCGAAGTTTTCAATTTTTGGGTTTAATTGTGATTTTTGGGGATTTTGTATGTTTGGGATAAATTGTTGGATTTTTGTTATTTAAATGAGTCCTTGAATGATTTCTAAGCATGAAAGAATGCTTGAATGGAAAGAGAAACACCTCTCTCCCCTTCACCTAAGGTTCGCCAAACCTCCCTAAGAGGAAGGCCCTTTTGTTCTGTTTCTTGCTTTTGATTCCTTTGATGTTAATGTGTCTTTGAATGGCTTTCCTTTAAGTAGTTGTGGTTATTTTGAAAATAAAATATTTTCCCTTTATTTACAAGAGTGGCTGAGCCTATGGTTGGTAAAGGATACTATGTTTTCCTTGATTTCCATGTTTTATTTTAGCTTAAATGAGTTTGTTAATAAACAATTTGATGATGGTTAAAACCTCTTTCTTGAATACTAGTGTTTGAGAATTTCTCAAGACTTAAGGAAAGCTTAAAAATGTGTAAAAATAAGTTTATAAGATTAAATGTGTTTAAGTAAAGGTTTTAATGATCTAACTAAGTATTTTTAACATGAAATATGGTGTTTGATGGAAGGGAAACTCCTTCCCTTTCGATGACCTAAAGAGGTCGAACCACCCTAAGGTGGTAAGGCATGTTTTTGTTTCTCTAAATGTTGATTTGTAAATATTTAAAACTATGTACGTAAGTGTATTGTGAAAGTATTGTTTTTGGTTGGAACATGAGTAAGTTTTGATGAAATTTTGAAATAATAAGTATTAAGTTATGAAATGTATTACTAAGGAATAAGATTATCTATTAAGAAATGGATTTGTTTTGAGCTCAAGTATGCATGGTTGAAATATGGTAAGATGAGATTTATTCCGGTTATGAGCATGCTCGACTTTTAAGCCTCTCTATTATATGGAAGCTATGATCATATGCTAGGCTCTAGATGCCTTAGCGGATGCGCTTATTATTATGGGTGGCGTTTTCACAGGCCATCAGGGGCGCTTTCACAGGACTTGTTTCTGATATGGGCTGGTGCTTTCACAGGCCACATTTATGTTATTATGATATTCTGAAATCAAATATGATTATATTTCTCTTAGTTTACGTATAAGCCCTTAATTCAGAATAAACTCTGTTCTATTATAAAGGAAAATGGAAATATATTTGTATTTAGAAAATTTTTCTTATATTTGTCAAACTATGAATTTATTCTTAAGAATGAAATTATTTATGATTTTCAAAGTATCTTAATTTGATTTGTATACTTTCAATATTTTTCTATTTGATTTAAGTATTTGAAATTATATTTTAAGTTTATTGCTTAAACACCCTTACTTATTATACTATTAAGTTATTTAACACCACTGAGTGATATACTCAGTACGTCGATTTTTATCAAGTGCAGGTTAGGGACAATAGGTGCTACTCGAGGACCGGAGGCTTAACATTAGAGAAGAAAAATTTATTTTAGGTAGGACATATATAGGATATATTATGGCATGTATAATAATATTGTAAGAGATTGAATTGTATATATTGAGTTTGTAAATTATTGAGATTTGTGATTAATTAAAAAGTTTTATCTTATTGTGAATTTTAAAGTGAGTGATTATTGGCAATTAAATCTTTGAATGGATAATATCATGTTATGATGGAACCTAAGTTGATTGATGTGAGTATTTAGAAGTGTTGAATGACCTATTATGTTGATTTGGAGTTTTGGGGTTTGGAGGAATAAATATTGGAAGTGTTTCTGTTTTCTTTGTGTAGGAAGTTGATTTTTGGGAAAACTCTTGCAGATTTTTCGTAGGAATTTTCTTAAGCCTTTATTTTAAAAAAAATATTACTTGTCTCTTTATGAAAACTTAGCCACTTCTAATACATGATTTAGAATTATTAAGTAAAATAAGACGGTGCTCCGGCACCGAATGTGACGCTCGTCATCAGGTCCTCCAGAATTCAGCGGTGGGTGTTACATATAATAACTATATATAAATCATATTCTAATACTTATTACTTTCTATTTTCCATCATCTCTTATGAATTAAGATTCTAACTTATTATCAAGTAATAACAATTGTCTCTTTAATTCTTTTCAAATCACACAATTTATATTCCTTTATTTTTTTTTCAATTAAATTTTTTTTTGTTATTTTCTATTCTAACATACCAGTTTGATCATGTCTTCTCTTATTCTAACATATTATCTTAATCATATTTCTTCTTACCTATTCGAACCATTCACATACTAAATAACCATAATTCAAGAACTAAGCAATTTACCATTACATGCTCTTTGTTATTCATTAATTCACATACTCAAACATAAAAAACAGTATGATCTTAAAGAAATTAATTTTCTTACTTATTCTATAACTAGCCATAATATGCCGACTTCATGCTACTCCAACAATTGGCACAATAAAAGTCCACATGATTTATTTTTCACCAAAGTAATAATTTATATTTCTTATAATCATATCACTTCATTTTATTTATAATATTCACATACTTCTCAAATAATTCCTGAAAATTAAGTTTGCTTACTCCTTAAAGCATTTATTAGTTCTTATTTTAAGAATTCATTTTGATCTTCTAGATAAATCATCTCAAAGCATATATCATTAATTCTTTTTTTTTTCATAAATCACACTTATGCCAATGCACTTCACATGTCTTTTTATCACAACGAGCATTTATCCTTCTAATTATAACAACCACATTATCAAAATCCATACAGTTTCCATTCCAAGATTCCCATATTGAGATTATACTTCAATTATATCATATTTGATATCCCCTATTTCAAAACGTATTAAATTACATTCCTCTTCATTTATACAATATACTATCATAATACATAAGCTCTGATATGTCAATCAACAGTTCATCCTTGCATACTCTTTGTGGTTCACTAACTTCCCTAACTCATCATGGTACAATATTCTTATAGTATAATTATCTAAATTCCCTTAAGAGAATTGTTCATTTCTCCAGACTCATATAGTCCCATAATAATTATGATCATTGCAGTTTTCTTAAATAACAATAAAAGATCTAATATTTACCTTAAATAACAATAATTACATAATCTCAAGGAAATTATTATTTTTTATTTAGTAGCCTGTATTTATTTCATTCTAACTCCATTTCTCATTGACAATTGCACTAGCCCATTTACCACAACCTTCTCATCACCTGAACATAGTTATCTATAAAGTTTCATAATTTTTAGAGTTCATGTACTAATTTAACTAATTCAGTCTTTGTGACTGAATTTCTAGGCATCTCAATAATAAACCCTTCAATAAATTGATGTTTGTTATCACCTATTTGATTTCTTACTCAAAGCTTCAATTTAATATTAAAATTATCACTAACCAATTTAAAAGGAATATAAATCACCTATCATAGATTATTTCCACAAATTCCACAACTTGGTAGAATCACTAACAACACCAAATCAAGGGATTCTCTTCTTCCTTTCCAATTTCCAACATGGATTCACTATCTACTAACCTAAACAACTTACTATACCCTTTAATTTTATTTAAAATTACTTAGTTAAAAATTCCCAAATTACATAATCTTAAAATCTTATTCACTAAAACTATTTAAATTAAACTTTATAATCATGAACTGTAGGAAGAATTACTAACCTCTTTCACATCCTAAATTGATTTTCTTTTTAACTCAAGCTCTCCTTTCCTTCCCTTATTACTTGGCCAAATATTGCAGCTGTGATTCCTCTTAAATGCAACACCAATCAGATAAAAGGAAGGTAGAATATTGATATGCTCTCCAAGATCTTTAATTTGATATAAGGGTTGTAAACTTTAGTGGAGAAATGGTGAAGTTGAATTCAAAGTGAGAAGATCAATTGTTCTTGTTCTTACACCGATAGGAATGAAGAGATATTATCTTCTATCTCCTTCCATTATTTGATCGAAATATGTGATTTGATCTAATTTGGGCCACTTCAGTTCAATTAGGACCAATTCGTTTTGATTTAATTGAAACACCTATATTTTAATTAATTTCCCTTTGGTTTGTATTTTTATTTCTTTGTTTCCTTTCTTCTTCATTTCTGATTCTTTATTTTGTCTATTTTTTTTTTTACACTTAAATGTATATATATTAATGCACAATAAAGATTAATGTTTGCTAATAACTTGTGTTTTAACTAATAATTATCAATTATTAGTATTAATCAACAAATTTTTCTTAGTGTCCTTTCTTTTTACGTTTGATTTTTCCCCTTATATTTCTTTCTTATCCCATTTCTTTCTTTGCATATATAGTATTTTTTTATACGTATATATATCCCATCATCTTTATATCTTTCTTTTTTTATATCCTTATTCTGTACCATCCTTGCATATAACCGTAGCATTGTAGAAGAATATTGATTGATCAGACCAAAATTCATCCATATATACATGGTTCTTAGCAATTATGGAAGTAAAATTTTAAAATTTTAAAATATTTATTCTCTTCTTTTCATCTAAGGAAACTTTACAATTTCATATATTTCCTAAATGCTTTCACAAAGTGTTAAATAAGAGAATAAATCATATTTTTATATCTGGCTAGGACATAAAAATATTCTTTTTCCCTTATGAAATCTATACAAATAACAATTTTACACTCATGTATACTTTCACATATCACAAGTCATGTAAAAAACTATTTGCATCATACAGAAAAGTCATCTATGAGCTTATATCAATTCATAAAACACTTCACTAGCTCAATCGTATATCTCAAATCACCTCATAACTTGTTTGCTCCCAAACTTATTCATAAACACAGATAACATATTAATTTATACTGTGTTTCACTAATTTAATATACCATCTCATTATAAGACTAATTGATTTAACAAAAATATTTATACCAGTGAAGATCTCTTAAACTATCATAATCACTCATATTAAAGTAACATCTTATTAAAATTAATTTAATTATGATATAAATATTCGTTAAACACATATTTAGCAACAACATTAGAAGGAACAAAAATGTTCACCTCTATAATTTCAAAGACATCACAATAATTTAATAATCTTACCAGATCCACATCAAAAGGAGATTTCAGTTCAGACTTGAATGGCATGTAACAGTACTAGAGACAAATTTTATTTACAAATAAAATTCTTATTTTCCAGAACGGCTTAAACCAATAGATCTGATACCACTAAATGTAACACTCGCTATCCGATTTTGTAGGACTAGACAGTGAATGTCACATTCTGTGCCAGAAACACAGACTGATTTGCTTAATAACTTAATATGATAATTAAAGAAGAAAATAATTTTTTCAAAAGAAGGGTAAATTTTTTTAATCATATTAGAATGTTAGCGGAAGATTTAATAATTTCATAGAAACTTTTGAAATAACTTAATAACTTTATAATTCTTATAAATAGGTTTCCAAGAATATCAAATAGAAGAATAAATCCCTGTAGAATAAAATTACTTCTCATATAACTATAAAGCATCATTTGTGAAAGAATATCTCAATTTAAATCGTTAGTCCCTCCATGGAACCTTTAATAATAAGAGTTAAATAATCAATATGAATTATAAAATGGTTTCTCAATTAAAAATCCAAATAAATTTAGCATTAAATTTCAATTCTCAACCCACTACTTACACTCTAATTAATTAATATTTATACTATATGCTAAATTCTTAATATATATTTAAATGTCTAAAGAACATCCTTCTCCTCTGATGCTGGATTACTGGATCACCTCAGTTTATATTATTTTCGACCTGCGCGTGAGAAAACTCATCGCGCTGAGTATAAAACTCAGTGGTGCTATTTATAATTTAAACCAAATAATAATTTTGGAAACATAAATCTTGAAGAGATTTCCTTTATTATAAACATTTATATGCAAAAAATTAATAATCATTTTATCGTTGTATTAAATATTTATCTTTAACTGGATATTCTAAACATTTCAAAATCCATTATTCAAATTAATATAATATAAATTCGCTGACTACCAATATCACATATTCCTTTAAATTAAGAACATATAATAAACCAAAACATAAAATAGAACTTATTATCTTATTTTTCTTAAAAACAAATTCTTTCATATGGGGCTCAGATATACTTAGGAGAAAATGAAGTAGATAAGATTTCAGATATGTAGATTTGGCCAGTGAAAGAGCCACCCAATAACTGGCCTGTGAAATCGCTAACCAATAATAAGCGCGTCTGCTTATTCAGAAAGCATCCAGAGCCTAGCAATATGAGCATAGCATATGATATACTAGAGTGGCATCAAAGTCGAGCATGCTCATTTACTGAAAAAAATCTCATCTTACCATATTTCAATTATGCATACTTGAGCCCAAAATAATTCCATTTCTTCACAAATTATTTTAATTCATATTCAAGATTCCTTAGCAAAACATTTCATAACTTCACTGTTATTACTTCAAAATTTCTTAACTTACAACTTCATAAAAATTACCAAATTCACACTTATGAATTCAAATTTTCATATTCAAATGTACATATTTTTAAAATGCAAATCAAATTTATTTCAATATAGCTTAAAAACCTTTGCTTATAAATATAAATCATCAACTCCACTTTTTTATTACATAATCTTTCTTTAAGTATTCTAAATTCATAAAATTTATCAGAAAATTTATTTCCTTTTAATACACTTAATAGCATATTAAATGCTTGGTTTAGAGGTAAACTAAACCACTATAATTTCATATCGATAGATCATATATTATACACGTAAACACACTTATTTCTTACAATTTATACATAATTGCATGATTTTACATTAACTTCACAAGAATATTTTATTTCATAAATTATTCTACCATAACATCAAAATTTATATAAATTAATTAAATTTCATAATCATAGCATACTTTCTCATAATCATAAATAATTAAAATTGAAATCATGTGAATTTGCCCAACTCACAAAAATCACAATAATTCAAAACTAATTTCAACTCAAATTAGTATGTCTTAACTCATTTTAAACGACAATTCATATATATATTTATTAAATTTCCATCCAATTTATTTAACTAATTCCAATTTCGTAATTTCACAACTTCATTCCATCAATAATACAATTAATCCATAAAAAATCCCATTTATTTAACTGAGCATTTTTTTTTCAAAAATTAATGCATAAAATAAGCACTAACCTCCAAATGAAAAATTTAATTATACCATAGCGTTCCTCGCGTCAAGGAGAGAATTCTGCCACTAGAAGTCTCGCCGGAGCTTCATCGCGGCCGCCACCAGAATCGCCACACATGGTATCCAAAAAATCGAAGTTGCTGGATTTACACAAACTACACATCAAAATGCTCTAATTTTCATAGGGATTTCGATTCCCAAATCAATTTACCATAACAAGACTCAATCTAACAAATTCCCAAATTTATTAAATTTTTACCCAATTTCTAAATCTTTGATCAATAACTTAATCTATTAAAATCAATTGAATTAGACATTATATGGGTTGATTATAGACTGACATGAGCTAAGAGGAACTCGCCGGTAATGTATAGCTCGCCGAAAAGCCAAGGAAATGCAATTGTCAAAGGGACAGCGACGTCGCAATAGCAGGTCCTCCTTTCGCACGATAGAAACTTTGACAGCCAAGAAGATTGTAACGCTCCAAAATTTCAGATCTTAAAATGATATTATTTAGGCGAGTCATGAATGGTATCACCCGAGGGAGAAAAAAAAAAATTTTATTTGGACTCGATTATGATATTGAGCATAATTAATATTTGTGGAGTTAATTAGGTTATATGTGAGTGGTTAATTAATTAAAGTTAAGATGTAAATTTTCAATGACAGAGTAAGTGATAAATTATTGGGGAATAGTGATTTACCGGTCTGTGAATAGTACCATCGATCCGGGACTTGGTATTATTTCAGTCCGAAAAAAATTACTACATGTGTCAAATATGTTATTAAATATTTTTGGAGCATGTTTGCATGATTTAGGTGGGTAGAAAATATTTCATGAATATTTTTGGAGAATTAAGGTATTTAATAAATAGTGTTTTCTAGTGTAGTATATTAAGTAATAATTGATGAATTATTTTTATGGAGTGAATTTAATGAATTGGTGGAGTTAAATAATAGTTGGAGAAGACTTATTTGATGAATATTTAGAGCCCTTGGATAAGAATACTATAGACTAAATCCTAGCCATCCATTTGACATAAAATGAAGTAGCCAAGTTTGACTTTGCTACTTAAAATCTACAACTTATCCAAAACACTATTCTCTCTTCTCCTTCTTCTTCACCCAACGCCAACTTTTCTC
>CANUEP010259086.1:0-22856 GCA_947857235.1 Jatropha podagrica
ATTAACCATTCAAGAAAATATATACCATCGTTCATACACCATTCATGAAATCAAATAATAATATTTAATCGGCCATCGATTTCATTAATTATAATTACAATATTTACAACCTCAAAATTTGTTATAATAAATTCATACATGCCATTCTTCACATAATAAACATATCCTATCCAAAATTAGTACTTCTACTTTGATCCTAGCTCTCTGGTGTTTGCATAGCACCCACAACTCACAACCTGCGTATGATAAAAATCAACACGTTGAGTGAAAAACTCAATGGTGCTAAATAACCAATAATTAAAAATAACACAAATGGCCAAATAGTAAATCTTGAAAATGTTTTAAATAATAAAATAGAAGTATATATTTATTAAACATTGAAAGCTTGCCGATTAAATCAAATATTTTGTAAACCAACATGAAGTTCATCTTTAAGAGCATTTCATATTCCAATAAAAATAAATAAATATCACAAATATAATATATCACCGATTTCCTCATAATAAAATAAAATTTCATTCTTAGTTAGGGCTCTTACACAAACAAAAAAGAAATATAACCAGATATATTTAATCGTGGCCCGTGAAACCGCCACCACATATCACATAACCGTGGCCTGTGCAAGCAATACCACAAATAATAAGCATGTCTGCCTATTTATAAGTGCTAATAATCCTAGCATATGATCATAGTTTTCATATAACAGAATGGTTTGATAACCCGAGCATGCTCATATATCAATATCAATCTCATTTTACTATATTTCAATCATGTATTGTAGAGCCCAAAAATCAATCTTTGTTTCATAAATAATCAAGTTAATGATTCACAATTCTTTACTCAAAACACTTTATCACTTAAATACTCATTATTTTAAAATCACTTAACTTACAACTTACTAAAATTATCACGTTCTCCTTTTTATTCATACTTTATACATTCAATTAGACATATTGAATGTGCTAAAATTATACACTTAATATAGTATAAAAGTACTTAAATCATGAAATTTTCAGCATTTTCATAAATCTAACCTTTACTATGTTCTCAGGGTATAACTAAAGTTATAGGACTTCAAATTGAGTGAAACTTAATCCATTGGAAAGATAAGATAAAATTATACGAATATCATGAAGGGACCATAGTCCAGGTCATTTTCAAAGAGGGTGAAAGAAACCCAAGAACATAGACCAACAATCCAAACACGATTCAGCACAACTAGTTTTGGTATAAAAATCATAAGTTGAGCTATAGGTATTCAAATTAGACACAGGAGGATGATTTAGAAAGCTAAGAATTAGAAATATAACTTTTATGAAGAACACAAGATATTATCTTGCCATTTTAGTGGGCAAAAGGGTCAATCAATTCAGATTTACAAGTGAGACATCATAACAGAACCATTTTTAGTATTTAAATCATAAGTTGAGCTATAAGCATTGGATTTGAACATAAGAGGATGTTTTGAAAAGCTAAGAAATAGAGCTACAACTTTCATGAAGAAGTCAGAAACAGATAGAAATTATAAAAGGGTAAAAAATGACTTCCAATCCCACCTAAGTACTCCTCTAACATCAAAACTCATCAATTTAACAAAAACGTACAAAGTTCTCAAAATTCCTTCAAAAAACTAAAATTAAAAACTTAAGAAAATGAAAGGAGAATGAGAATATTATTGCACTAACCTTATAATGAAGCTTGAAGGAGATTATAAAGATCTTCTCTTAATCTTTTTCCTTCCCTTTGTGAGAGGGTTCACCCACATCTTCAAGTAGGAAAAATTCCCATTAAACTCAAAATTTAACAAAGGAAAAGAAAGGAGCATGATTTAAAGCATAATCTAACATATAAATGTTATGAATTTCCTAATTAAATTCTTAGAATAAAAAATCACTACTTACTTGTTCTTGGTGGGAACTCAAATTTCTCAACTTAAAACTTCAAAGTCTTACTTCTAAGCTTGAGTCTTGGTGTTTACTTGCTATTTTAAGGCTTAAACTAAGTGATTTGGTGAGATTTTGAAGTAGGAAAATGAAAGAAAATGGAGGAAGAAAAAGAAGAAGGAGATGTGGCGTTGGAGAAGAAGAAGAGAAGAAGAGAAGATGTGTTGATAAGGTTTGTTGACTTGTTGACCAAGTCAACAAAGCTCAACAAGTCAACAAAACAAATGTTGCTAATTTACCAAAATTCGACAAGTGTATGGCTTAGATCAAGTCAAGGTATTCTAATCTAATGGCTTTAAATGTTCTTCAAATAACTCTCTTCCAAATATTATTTAACTCCCCAAATTAATTAAATTAAATCCTAAAAAATAACTCCTCAATTATTCCTTAATATACAACACTAAAAATAATATTCATTAGTTGCCGTAATTCTCCAAAAATATTCATGAAATATTCTCTACCCACCTAAATTATGCAAACATGCTCCAAAAATATTAAATAAGATATTAGACACCTGTAGTAATTTTTTCAGGCCAAAATAATACCATGTCTCGGACTAATGGTACTATTCACAGACCGGTAAATCACTATTACCGATACTGAAAAAGACACTGAAAAATAGTCAGTTACATAAAGTCACGGAATGGTGGCACTATTCACAGATCGATAAATTACTATTTACCAATAATTTATTACTTAGTTTGTCATGAAAAATTTATATCTTAATTTTAACTAATTAAGACTAATCACATAAAATCTAATTAACTCCACAAACATTAATTATGCTCAATATCATTATTGGGTCTAAATAAAATATTATTTCCCTATCGGGTGATACAGTTCATGACCTATCCAAATAATACCATTTTAAGATCCGAAGTTTTGGGGCGTTACATAGATGAATTAGCAAACGAGGCAATCCCCTACTTTTTGATATATGGAAGGGAAGCTGTACCAACAACTGAAATAGAAATGGGATCCTTGTGCCTTGTGCTGGAATCCAAGATCTTGAAATATCAATAGGGAGAAGACCATTATCAAGAGCTAGCATTCCTAGATGGGAAAAGCCTAGATGCTCAATTCATGGATCAATTGTATAAGAGGAGGATAGCTAAGCACCTCAATAAGATAGTTGAACCCTGGTTGTTAAAAGTAGGGGACTTTGTGTTGAAACAAGTAAGGCTAAACACTCACGATCCTAGGGTGAAATTCAACCCCAATTGGGAGGGCTCATTCTTGATGAAGATGTTTTCCAAAGTCACAGTGAAATTATTAGACATGGAAGACAATAAATTCACCAAACTTGAAGCGTTATGGCCTAGCCTATTAATAAATTCACCTTTTATGTTCTTATTAACTTTAAAGCGTGTCATGCTGAGTTCGTGAATTTACCTTAGTGAAATGCAATCACAGGAAATATATCAGAGCATCTAAAGTAATAAGATGATTCATTCATATGTACATACATTCATATAACTGCACATGTCTAGTACATTTCATCAAAAAATAGAATAAGGGCATTTACATGCCAAATTTTAATCAGAATCTAACTGTCAGCGAATTGGCCAACTCTAAATCAACTCTAAAATTGAGTTTTTGCATGCTCCTCTCATAAAAACTCAATAAGTTATGCCACATTTTGAAGACTTTGACTATCCGACACATTTTGATGACTTTGATTATTCGACACATTTTAATGGATTTGTTATGCCACATTTTGATGACTTTGGTTATCCAAAACATTTAACAGATTGGTTGTCCTAATTTACTAGCCTTAAGGGACTTATGGCGCACCACACAGGACAACTTAAATGACCGGCCTTATAGGGACTTACCTCTTCGAGATTACTTAAATGACTAGTCTCACAGGGACTTACGGTGCGCCTCTTTTAGACTGCTTAAATGACTGGCCTCATAGGGACTTATGGTGCATCTCTTCCAGAGTGCTTAAATGATCAGCCTCACAGGGACTTATGGTGCACCTCTTCTAGATTGTTTAAATGACCAACCTCACAGGGACTCACGGTGCACCTCTTTAAGATGTCTTAGAAGACCAGCCTCACAAGACTTACGGTGCGCCTCTTCAAGATGTCTTAATTGTCTTGTGTGTGCCTATGTGTTGAACACATGAGTTCATATTCAAAATAGAGTAGAGAAAAATTACCTGGTGGCCGAGGGATTCCATCTGCAACCATCGATGATGCCTCCGCTTTGGTGGCAAGTTAGGACTTTATTTCTTGGCTATTTGTATAGCCGTTGCCTATGAAGTCTTCACTCATATTCTGTTATTAGAAGAGGCTTCTTTAATTGGTGCCTACTATGTTTTCCATGGGGAGGTAGCTTAACTCGTACCTCTGGGGTCATTTTTGGAGCTTCTTTTAATGGGCTCTGCCTTTGTTCATTCCTTGATATCCTTTTTATGGGGTTTGCCCAAATTCATTCTTTTGGTTCTTATTATTGGCTTTGCCTCAATCCATTATGAACTTCTTTATGCTGTGGGCTCTGCTATAGTTTTATTCTTCTTTTTTTCTTGTTGTGGGCTTGCCCTAGTTTCTCTTGATTGCTTCTCCTCACAGGCTCTCCTCTGATTTCTTGTTATAGTGGGGCTTGCCCCAGTTTGCTCTTCTATGGCCTCTTATCGCTAGTCTTCACTTGATTTTGTTTTGATTTATATTTTTTATCGTGGGCTTTGCCACAGTTTATTCTTCAACTATTGATCCTTTTGGGGCTTGCTCTAGCCTGCTTTAAATGGCTTTTGATTATGGGCTTTGCCTAGTTTTCTTTGAATTGCCTTTTATTGTGGGCTTTTCCCTAGTTTATTCTTTAATTGTTGCTTGTCTTAGGCCTAATCCCTAGTTATTCTAAAATGCTTCTTGTGGCGAGCTTTGATCCTACTTTATCCTTCGAAGTTGATTGTGGGCTTACTATCTTTCATAAGTATGGGCGTTAAACCTTAGGGATTGAGCCAATTGTCAGAAGTGGAAATAGCTATTGAGATTGTCCCGAATTCTGTAAATTTTGAAATAAAGACATCGTAAAGAATATCATACATGAATGATATATATGCATGATATGGAAATCTAATGCAAAATCTAATGATGTGGGCTCGTATGGTTCGTCAGTTTAAGGACTGAAAAGCTCACTCTGATTATGGTGTCCAACAAAAGCAGAGACATTAATTACTGGGCTGCCAGGAGCATTGAGATTGGGGAAAAATCTTGATGGCCCTTGATGATTAATTTAAACCTTCGCCATCTAATTTTTCGACACATTGAGTGAGTAGTTCATCGTCATCGTGATAAGAAATCCATTACCGATGAGATTACTATGGTGCCTTGACTTGATCTTGACCATACTTCATTTGTCATTTCTTTGTTCAAAATTCCGTTGACTAACATCACATCAAATGGACCAAAAGTAAGTGTTTTGCCATCCCTGTTCTCAATGAAGTGGATATAGAGCTTGGATTTTTATGCTCATTTTGGTTGTCACCTGTTTCTTTCTTCACCATGAGCTAATGCTTCATACAAACACGTGGTGGTTGTGTTCCATTTCTAATTACTTTCCTTCCGACTCAATTAAGGGGATCATTTCAAAATTTCCCTTTGCCTTTAGTCTGATGGGAAGTCCTCCTACTTTTTAGATAAATATGATACTAATCAATCTCAAATGCTCTAATTTTTTCCTAAACCGTTCTTTCAAGTCTTTGGCTTAGCAAGCTTTTTTTCTTTTATTCCTTCACTTGCCCTAACATCTGCCTAAGTTTACCTTTTTCAGGTTTTTGAGTTAGCAGGCTTCTTTTTCTTTTGTTTGTCTTAATTTTTGCCTAAGTTGCCCTTTTTGGGTTTTTAACTCAGCGGCTTTTCTTTTTATGTGCTCTAACTTTTGCCTAAGTCGTCCTTTTGGATTTTCGACTTAATGAGCTTTCTTTATTTCTCTCATTTTATTTAGCTTGACTTGTGTCATATGCATCACTCTAGGTGAGTGAAAAGCTTAAGAGGGTAAGGCCACTATTAGACTTACTATGGGTCACAATATTCCACTTGGCATTAGAGACATCTATTTAGAGTTTCGATAGGAAAATGGAAAATCCTTTTCCAAGTATCACTCCTGCGAGTCATAGATAGATTCGCTCATGAAGGTTTCTACAACATATTACTGCGCCTTTGTACATGCTTCATATGCCCCTATGTGGATCAACAAGAGCTATGGCCTATTATTCAAGTCATCTGATTTGGCAATATGAATTCATCAATCCACTCTATATTACATCCATTTGAGAGGAGGCTTCATTACATATGGATTCTTACCCTACTTTATTTTCGCCTATCAAAGTGGTATCATCATCCATTTCTTTGTATTACACCCGTCGATGTACTGACTGTTTATAACACCTGCCGCCCAATCTCGGAGAATTAGACGGCGGATGCCACATTCGGTGCCGGAGCATCGCCTTATCTCACTTACTAACTCTAGACCACATATTAGAAGTGGTTAAATTTTCATAAGGAGGCAAGTAATTAAAAATTTTTAAAAAACAAAGTTTAAGGAAATTCCTATGAAAATTTCGTAAAAGTTTCTCCTAAAAATTTACTTGTCACACAAGGAAAATATACACAATTCCAAGATAACTTCTCCAAACCCCAAAACACCAATTCAACTCAAATCATTAGCAAGCACTTCTAAATATTCATCCATTACATTTAGATACTATCATCAATCTTACAACCATTCATTCTAGGAATAATTATTGATATTCATACACCAAAATATAATAAAAACTCATTACTTAATTAATCACAACTCTTAATTAATAATAAACTTAATATGTACAACCTTCACCATTTACAATGTTTATATACATGCCAAAATCACCGTACAAGAAATATTCTACCCAAAATGAGGTATCTACTCTAATGCTCTCTTCTGGTCCCAAAAGGTGTTCTCTGCTCCTAACCTGTGCGTGATAAAAATCAATGCGCTGAGTGGAAGACTCACTGGTGCTAAATAATCAACAATTTAAAAAATAACACACATAGCCCAAAAGTAAGTCTCGAAATGCTTTAAATTACTCAAATATATGTAAATTAAATTTCGAAATCATATTAATTAAATTTGAACACCATGAAAACCATAAAACAAAAAGAAAAATATTATAATACATATGAGTCTTCATTCTTTAAAATTTAATAAAATTCCATTCTTAATTAAGGCTCGTACTAAACAGAAAGAATGTAAGCAGATTTAATCGTGGCTTGTAAAAGCGCCACTCCCATCACATAATCGCGGCTTGTGGAAGCACCACCCCCATCATACAATTGTGGCCTATGAAAGCACCACTGTGGCCTGTGGAAGCGCCACCCCCATCTCATAATAAGCGCTTCCGCTTATTTATAAGGGCTGATAACCCTAGCTTATGATAGCTCCACATAATAAAACGGGCTAATAACCCGAGCATGCTCACATATCGCAATACATCTCATCATACCACATGTCAATCATGTATATTAAAGCCTAAATAAATGCATTTTCCCATAATAAGTCTTATTTCTCATTCACCACTCCTTACTCAAAAATATTTTATGATTAACACTTATTGTTTTAAAATCACTTAATTTACAACTTATAACATCCATCTAAATCAAATCATGTTTCAAGCAAAGTCCTTTCTTTCATAAAGCCTTCATTAAATGTACTAATTATCAACTTACAACCACCTGTCAAAATCATTAATTCATTTCTCAAGCCATTGACCATAAGACCCAAATTTGCCATTTCAAAACCTTCTTTAAGTCACACTAAATACTTAAACATTGAAATTCTAACTAAACCTTTAAACCATTGCCAAATCACTTGTTAATAAGCTCATTTAAATCAAAATCAAGCTTGAAAAATCAAGGAAATCAAAATGTCCTTCATCATGACATGATTCGGCCATTCTTCAAAATCAAAGGAGGAAATGGTATCTTTCAAAATTCATTTCATAAAACATAAGAAAATATATTTCAAAACTCACTCAAGTCCAAATAAGAACAAAAATCAAAAGGACACAAAATGTCCTTCACTATGAGTGGTTCGACCACTCTTAGTTAGAAGGGAAGGGAAGGGATGTTTTCTTTCCCTTTTAATCATTCTTCCATGCTTAAACGTCATGGAAAATCACATTAAAACCATTAAGCAACAATTCCCCAACTCAATTCACACACATTCACAAAAATCAACCAAAACCTAAAAACTTCAACTTGAAGAAATTGAAAAGGAATTGAAGGTATAATAGCACTAACCCCTTAATTAAGCTTAAAGAAGCTTAAAAACTCTATCCTTGGGCCTTCTCCTTGACTTTGTGAGAGGGTTCACCAACCTCTTCAAGTAGCAGAAAGATAACATCAAAATAAAAAATTAACACTAGAAAAGAAAGGAGCATGACTTAATGCATTAATTTCATGGCTAATCCTAGAATTTTACCTAATAAATCACAAAATCCAAAAGTTCACAACTCACCTCTTTAATGGCAACTTCAAATTCAAAGCTTAGGAACTCCAAATTCAAGCTTCTACCACTTATTTCTTAAGAGTAATTTCTATGATTTAATTGGGTTATTTGGTGGTGATTTGTGGTAGAAAAATGAAAGAAAGATGGAAGAAGAAGAAGAAGAAGAAGAAGAAGAAGAAGAAGAAGAAGTGGCGTGGAGATGGTGGAGAGAAGAAAGAGAAAGTGTAAATTACTTAAGTAGCAAAGTCAAACTTTGCTTCCTCTTTTCATGCTAAATCAATGGCCAAGATCAAGCCTTAGATAATCTCATCAAATGGCTCTAAATATTCCTCAAATAATTCATTTCTGAATATTATTTAACTCCACAAATTAATTAAATTAACTTCTCAAAAATAATTCACCATTTGTTTCTTAATATACCACAATAAAAATAATATTCGTTAGTTGCCGCAATTCTCCAAAAATATTCATAAAATATTCTCTACCCATCTAAATCATGCAAACATGCTCCAAAAATATTAAATAACATATTAGACACTCATAGTAATTTTTTCGGGCCTAAATAATACTAAGTTTCGGACTGATGGTACTATTTGCAGACTTGTAAATCACTATTTATGACACCGAAAAATTAGATTGTTACACTGTTTATCTCTTAGGGTATTAACAGTCGGATGCCTTATAAAATGATGCTTGAAATGCTATGCATAATGATTTTACTTGAAATGTTTGAAATATTTCTTTTTATTCCATATCAACAATGTAAATTCACATCATTTGCATAATGAGAAGAACTTAACACATCAAGCTTTAAATTTAATTAAAGCACAAAGGTTGATTTTAATCAATTGGGCTTTGCCATAAACTGTCACGACCTGTTTCCATGGGTCGGACCGGCACTAGGGCCTGGGAAAGCTTAAGCTCACCAAGGTCCGTAGTAAGCCTAATATCTGATTTTAACACCATAATTATGTGAAAATATTCTACAAGTTGGCCCATTATATTTTTAATAATTCAAACTATTACAGGGCCTTATTTCATTCAACTCAACCGTTCCCATAAAATTTTACATACATTTAACATTATTATTACAATCATAAAATCTTATTATAACTGCAGATTTTCTACTACTGTACAATTATAAAGAATCCTAAAAAAATTCTATCTTATACATTTAAACATTCCTTTAAATAACCTTGAAAGGAAAGAAAACTAAAGCTCCAAATTTTGACAAATGATTCACAATCTCCTGAAACAAAATAAGGGATAAGGGGGAAAAGGGGTGAGTATAAAACTCAGTAAATAATAACATATAATACCAAATCCACACATTCACACAAATGATACTTAAGGCATTCTAAATGAACATTATCCATTCACACAATGGCAATCATATCATCTACAAACAACTGCAACCACCACTCCCACTGCTTATGGCTCACTGACGACATTCTCACCATGCCCGTGCTCTCAACCCAGGTGATTCACATCATTCCAACTCCCACACAGTAATCACATATCATCATGTACAAACCAATTATTCACAACATTTATCATTGCACAAACATTCATCCATATACTATGTATGCAAGAATTTAGAAATAATAAGCACAAGGCATAAAATAAATTATGCAGTAATGAATGTGGTAAAGCATTATATATTATTACTCACCTAAAAGCAAGAAGTTGATTTTCATAAATCAACCAGGCTTTCACAACAGTTTATTGAGCTTCTTCAACGTAATATCAAATTACATTTCATATTCAGTCCTCTATTAATAATTATGTTCTTTATTTACTTAAGCAGATTAATTAACTTTCTTTTATGATTTGTTTGTTATTTTGAAGTCCATAGTTTAGTTCAAGTAAGGATTTAAATTTATTTAGTTTCTTTATTATTTTTATTCACAGTCTAAATTTATACTATACTTTCATTAAATGCTATTATTTATACTTTTAAAGTAAATCAATTATTATAGATTTATTTATCACTTTAATAATTAAAGAAATAATCCACTTAACTTAAATTCCATTTATTAAAATTATTACCCAACATATTAAAATCATTCAACTAAAATTAATTTTTCTCTTAGAATTTATATTTTACCACATAAGTATAATATGATTGAATAAATATTTTATTATGTGCTTTACAAATCAATTTAATAATTACTAAATTTATTTATACACATTTTCATATACTTAATTATTTTTGACAAATAAATTCAATATGGTTTCGGAATAACAATTATTCAATTACTTTACTTTTCTTATTCTCACAATACCATTTAGAATTTCATTTCTAAATATGTTGCTAAAATCAAATAAATACAATGTAATTAATTTGTGTTTAATTAGTTAATTTGTTTCTTTATCAATTTATTTCTTTATTTAAATTTTACAATTCATTATTTACTACAATAAATTTTATCTCTAAGCAAATCTTTCTTTTCTGTAAAAAATTCGACAACACCTCCTTTGTATATTAAATTGCCTGAATTTTACACATCATAATACACAGCCCCTCCATCGGGCAATTTCATAGTCATTTTCCATCCACTAGTCTCAGTCTCACTCAATTTCAATTTCGATATCTATATTGTTCTACCCTTAACAATTCAATTGTTTTTATTTTACATTTTTTCCAATTCATAAATCCTTATCACTTTTGTTTGTAACCCATTTAAATTGGCTAATTTCACTAGTAAATTTGAAAATTTATTTAACAAGTAACTTTCATGTAATTTACTTAATTATAATTAAGCCAATTTAATCTAATAGTAATAAATTTCTAATTTTAATTCTATACTGAAATTAAGTGATTGAAACATAATTTATACCGATCAGCAATCGCACTTCAGATTCGTGTTCAGTGGGCAAAATGCAGCATTCTGCCTCCCAGGTGTCTCGCCGGAACGCTGCCGGCCGATCACCGACCGCCGCCTCTACCGCCACTCACGGTGGCCGGCAAAGTGCATCAGCCCAGAATTTCACAAAACCACCACCAGCTGACTTGCATTTCACCACTGAACCCATTTTTAGCATCAATTTCATGAGATCGAGGCTCCATCTTGTCGGATTAAGGTCAATAGTTAGCTAACAATCACCCTTTCATGGAGTTTCCACAAATCAGTGCCGGTTAGCGAAATTATTGAAGGGGAAATGCTCTTAGGATGGCTGTGAGTCGATCGTCGCTCATCTCTGGTATTAGAGTCACCGAAAATGGCATGAAATCATCAGAGACATCATGGCACCGGGTTGCGAAGGTCTAGTCGCGATATCTCCCACCATAGGCTTCTACTTCCCGAACCAAGACCATCGTTGAGTTGCTCTTGTCAAGCTCGAGCTTTGGCTGTGTCTGATCATCACTGACGTTGATCGGAAGTGGTGATCGGTGAGGAATCACACTCTGCGATCATGGGAGGGGAGAGTCGCGAGAGAAAGGGGAAAAATATTCCCTTTTTTTATTTTAGTTTGGTTCAATTTTTTTTTTTAACTAAATGGTTCCGGTTCGATTTGAATCCATTCGGTCCACCTCATCAATTCAGTCTGGTTTTCCGTTGATTTAGAGATTTTCAATCGAGTTTAACTATTTAAATTTGGTTTTCGGGTTCGGTTTGCGGCATAAAATATTATTTTTCGCTAATTCTCATTGGTGAAAATTTATAATTAAATTTTAAATAAAAATTCTTTTAAAAATAAATTAATGGGTCATTTCATAAACATTCATCTTAAACGTAAAATTTCTTCCACCTGTTTAGGTTGACCAAACTTGTGAGCTCATAACCTTTTAGATTTGGAATCTACATTGTACATTTTGGGAGCTCTTAAGCATGAATGGACCTTCCTCAATAAACTTGAATTCCTTCTTAGGTCATGAATATTTGGCCTTGTTCGCTTCAGGACCCAGTCTTGTACTCTTCATAGCTTTTAGACTAATACTCTTATTTGAAGTGTTTAGACATAATTCTTTCCCTCAATTGATCCATGAAGATGGCATTAGGTCTCCTTCCATTTAAGAGAATTAATTCTTGATACTGGCTTTTGGCCCATTAGCATTCTAGAGCCCTGAATCCCATTATTATGCGCATGCAAAATCCTTATCTTGGACTACAGCATCATCCCATAAACAAAAGGTGAGAACCTTCCCCATTTACAGAGACGGTTGGTCTTGTAGCTCCATAAACCTTCCCCATTTACAGAAAGTCTTTATCTGTCATTTTCTTTGAAGTCTTTTGTTCATTCTTTCATTTTATTCTCTTTTTGTTTTTATTATAATGCTCTATATTTTGCTTAAGCCGCCGTTACGGATTTTGGACTTATTGAGCTTCTTCTTTTGTGCTCTAATTTTTGCTTAAGCTACCCTTGTGGGTTTTCGACTTAATAGACATTTTTCTTTTTCTTCTTTCTTCTTTTCTTTTTTTCTCTTTTGTTATATTCCTATTTATGGCATGCATTGCTCTGTTTTCTTTCAAATGATATGGAGATAACTACTAATGCTCCATCCGTGTACTTTCAGTTCCATTTGGAGCTGAACTTCATAATGGGAGTATCATACCTCTAAAGAAGATTTTTTTAGTGAATTTGGACATTTTCCCAGCATTGATATTCTTCGAAGAATTGTCTTATCCCCTCTGGGAAATAAGCTATTGTCAGCATTATGAATTTAAATCCATTGGAACCTGAAGGTGAGATCTTACCAGCAATGTCTATTCCCCAATTTGCAGAAGGCTATGGTAAAATAGGAAGATGTAATTTTGATGAAGAAAATCTGACTTGGGTCTTCATGAACTTGTAGCCCAAAATGCCTCTTCTTGGAAGAAATATAATCTCTCTCTATTGACAACCAAATGAAACCTTATCCCGGAATCTGCTTTGTCAAAGCTTTTCACTCATGTGGGTTGGCTCCGTTATTTTCTTAGCTTCCTTCATTGATACAGGTCTCACCAATATGTCGTTTGATGTTCTCTTATACGACACACTATCTAGGACTGTAGACTCTAATGTCAAACATTGTAAGGCTTGTTTACCATCTCGAGAAACTAGTTCAAGATAAATGCCTTTGGTCATCCACTGTAGGATATTAAGAAGCCATGAATGATCATCCTCTGAGGATGCTTTTTTCTAAGCTCTATAATTTGCACACGTGTTGGTCTGTCCATTCTTCTTAGGAACTGAAATGAAGCTTGCTAACCTGATCAAGATATTGAACCACTTTTTGAAATTCAACATTAATTTGATTGGCCATATCCTTTTTAATCTTCTCGGCCCATTTCGATATCGGTATCTTCCTTTTTATTTCACTGGTCGGACCCTATGAAACAATTGAATGATCTGCTTAGCGATAGTTCTGTCAATTCCTAGCATGTTTTCTTATCTCTGTATGAAGGCTTGTTTCTTATCCCTGAGCAGGTCTTGGAAATTTGATGTTTAAGTCTCACGTTTAGGTTTTGGCCCAATCACTAAGATCTATTTTGAGTTAATATTTAATTCAGGCATATGTGATGAGTCTATATCAAGAATGCACATGAGCTTATCTAATATGATGGGGGAATCATTAAGAAAGAAATCAAACATGGCAAGCCAAAGTAAAATGCATTTGATTAAATATCATGAATAATTCATCACAATCAGATTCATTTATATCGGAAGAGGCTTCAGCCTATTCAACATTTTCCTCGGTGCAGACCCTTACTAATCTCAATAGTTGTTTAATAGGGTCCTCCTCTTCCTGTTGACATCTGCTTTCTTTTAAGCGCTCTCCTCTTCTTAGACCTAAGTAGCATGTCCCTCTTCTTGGTCCTTTTCTTTTCTCCTTCTCCCACCTTGAATTCAACCAGCACCTCCTCGGGAGTCTTTCCAGACTCAATGATGTATAAGTTCTACAGAGATGGCCTATTCATAAAATTATAATGTGAATTAGTTCTCTTGCTAGGCCTTGATTCTTCAGGATCAGTAATCTTACCACTGTCAATCAAATCCTAGATCTCGTGTCTCAATCGAAAATAATTATCAGTGATGTGACCCTTAGTTTAATAGAGACAGCAATATGAATTATAGTCGATATTCTTCAGCAAAGGAAATGGAAGAGGCCTCAGGGTTAGTGGCTTCAGTAAACCTGCTGCTTTTACTTTCCCAAATACATAGGAAAGAGGGGTGCCGAAGTTGGAAAATCTTCTTTGTGGCACATTGGTGGCTCTGAGATCAAGAACGGCCGTTGTGGTATTCTTATTGCCATTCAGATTAGTGCATGACTGGTTGGGCCCATAAAATCTAGACTCATTGAAGTTTTCAGTATGATTTCCATACTTCTTGTCCTCCCCAATTTTTTCTTCAATGGTTGTTGCCACTTCATGGACTTGCGAGAATTTGATCAGAAGCATATAGTAGAACTTCTCATGGAATGCTAGCAAGGTTCCTTTGATGAAAATCTTTATTTGCTCCTTGGTGTCCGATCTATTCCTCATCTGAGTTAGTTTGGCTCTCCACCTAGTTATGTATTTTGTGAAGGATTCATAATGATTCTATACAATTGCTCCCAAATCCCTCAGATTGACACCTATCTAAAGATTATAAGCATACTCTGTGAGCAAAATCATGGTCAGCTCTCTCCAATCTCTTCTAAACTTCTTATCGAGATTATAATAGCATATATGAGCAGATCCAATCAAAGACATCGGGTCATTTTTAGAATTTCCTTTGATGGCAGTCCCGCCAACTCCATAATTGATTTGTATTGCAGTAGATGTACCTTTGGATCACCAATCCCATCGTACTTTTCTACTTTTGACATCTTGTAAGTGCCTAGAATTGTTTGCCTTAGTTCAAGTTCTTCATCCTCATCGTCATCCAAATCCACATATTGTTCCATGCCTTTGGACCTCATGAAAGCATGTAGTTTTTTAAGCTTCTCGAGTTTTTCTGAGACAATCAGCTCGGGTTCAGTCTGCTTGGTGGATATCTCCTTAAAGAACTCTTTATCTTGCCAAGTGCCATCAACTTGTTCTTCTTTCGTGGACTCAATGTTAGCTTCTTCGGCATATTTGACTACTACTTTCTCTTTTCCCTTATTAGATCTTATGAGTTTCTCGAGGCTGGCTACCAATGTCCTTTCCATCATTTTTTTTAAATGGGAATATTAGATTAAGCCATTTTATCCGAAGGAATGGAGCCTAGAATTGATAAATCTATTTGAACAGGAGAACTGCCGATCTCAAAGCGAGAACCCGATGAATTGGAAGAGATTGCATTAGGTGGATCAGAGGGAGTTGAAGGTTCTTCAACTTTGATTGAGCAGTTTTCTGACTCAACTGACTGCCTGCTTTCAATGCTTTCTATTTGTGAGGTGCTATCATGACTACATAAAATGGAGATTAGTCACATGATGTGATGCATGTATGTATGCATGTTTATGAAACGACACACGAAAATAAAGTCAAAAGACAATTTAATGAAATGCAACTAATGTCGTATTGTGCCATGATTCGATTAGGATTAATGTAGATTGGAGAAAGACTTTTGAGAAGTTGTAAGAATCAAAACAAATTTTATTCTATAGCTAAATATTTAGAATGTCCCTATTTTCTTTATTCAAATTGTGTTGACGTTTTTTTTTTACATTGAAAATTTGGCTGAATATATATATGTCCCCATATATATTGCTCCAAATTTTGACATTTTAGAACTCAAGATATCACAATATATTTTTTGGGATTTTTCGAAAAAAATTTTTTACCCAATGTAGAAAATTTCATATATTGCTCAAAAAGGAGTTTTGTTACTGTAGAAAAAATTTGGTGCTACCGAGTTTTTTGTATAAAAAAATAACCAACTTATTGGAAATAAGGGTCTTCATATGTCATTGCTTGAATCTTGATTTGTTTTGATTCAAATCTCTCTTTAGTCTTTCTCTTTCTATCATTTTTAACAATGGGACCAAGGCATGGCAGAATACCCCTACATAAGTGCAAGAAAATAAGTTAAGTGATGTGTGAATGCAACAGAACACAAACATAGCAAGTATATACAAAAAATGGGACAAGACTAAGGAAAGGCATGACCTCCTCCCTTGTAGCTCCCACACACAGTGCATGGTCATAGGTCTCTTCTGATCCTAGCACATTTTGGTTAGACCCATAAACCAATGTGGGGTTTTGGACTTGACACCTCTCGTATTTATTTGATGAATGTATCAAACAAATATTATTATGGTATATACTAAGAGGAAAGAACTATGGTCCACTACATGAGCTTAGGCTGGGCATGCAAATCCTGGGTTCCATAAGCTAGTATTGGTTATTTCCTCCCATTTACTTCGGGTCCAAGTAAAAGGTGATAACGGATTGCACCAACTCTTTTGATATGCCAAATGGTACTTGACTCATGGGTGGTGTATATTAGTGTCAGATCTCAACAGTCGAATAGAGTGAGGAGATCATAACCCCCAATATCACCGAAGGGTGATAGGGTAGAAGTTAAGATTGAGAAGAGATTAAATGCATGAATGACATTTATAAGTCCATAAAATTTAAACACAATTTAAATTAATAACATAATTAATAAATATGAATATTTGGACAACTATTGGAGTTAACTCTCCAATAACTCCTAAGTAGAGTTGCGAAGCTGAGGACGATGTGGCTACCAAGCAGCGTCTCATGGTTTTCTCAAGAGTTTCTCGAGTGAACCAAATCAATCAAGGTTGGTTCATTTTAATTTATAAAAATTATTTTATCCAATCCTATTTTTTCCTCAGAGAAGTATTTCCTTACTTTGGTTAGGTTTTAAAAATGTTGGAGTTGCCAACCTAGAAAAATAGAAAAAAGTTCTCGAATTAATTAATTCTTTAGAAATAATTAATCTAATTTTAACTAGAGTGAGTTCAGGGGTTGGGTAGGGAGATGAGAAGGTATTAAACATCCATTCCTTCTAGTCTAAATCAACCTCCTAGCTATGCATATATTTTTATTTATTTATTAATCACAATATTAATTTAAACTAAGATGTAAAACATTTTATGCAGTTTTGAAAAATATGTCATTCAAGCATATTATCACCATTCAAAACATTCATCAAGCATGAAAAGTACACATCCACAAGGAATGAGGGAGAAGAAAAGATTACAAACCACCTTAATAAAATACATTCTACCCATTAACTCCCTTACATATTCCCCTTTCCCACTTAATTAATACAGGTGAACATAAATAAAATTATTATAAACCAATTAAAATGAGAATTCTTTTGAATTCTCAACAAATTACATAAATAATATTACAAACACATTAAATAATAAATTTCAAACTATATTCATCAAAGATAGAAAATTAAATAAGTAAAACAACAATTCTATCACATTCAAACATTCATACAACACGATTGATGCAAGAAATAATTGAAAATCATCAAAATTCAAATATTAGTTCAATAATAAAATAAATTACTCAAAATAACCAATAAACAATAAAATGGCAAAATATAAATTAATGTAAAAAATATTAGAGGTGTTAGCAAGTTAGATGAACAACATATAATATATAGTATACAATAATAATTAGATATGCATTAATAAAAAATTATAAAAAAAATAATTTTAATGTTATTTCAAGCTCATGATCACAATGTTAATCTTGTTAGATGAATTAAATTTACAAATCATTGTAAGAAACAAGATTAAAATCATTAACGTACTCATCTAGGACCAAATGTGGATTTTCGACCCTTAGGCCTTAACCCACTTTAATCTCAGAATCTAGACATGATTTGATGTTTTTTATATCATTTTTCTTTTGGATCTTATAGACTAACACCAATGGAAGTGACTCACATCCCATTCTAAGGTAAACGGAGCCCATAATTATTAGAAGATCGAAGTCAAAAGCGGAACAATAGGAATCTGAAGTGTTTTTGGATGCCTTAAGCTTAGTGCGTGCACCCTAAGGTTAAGGCATGCACCCTAAGCTTGAGGCATGCACCCTAAGCTCAAGGCATGTGCCTTAATTGTTCTGCAATTTACTACAAAATTGAGTTTTTACGTGTTCCTCTCGTAAAAAATCAATTTTTAAAGTTCTAAAATAGAAAATAAACTGGAAATCATAAGAGAATATGGTTTAGATTCTCAATTATCTTATTTTGAAGGAAATCGATGGTTTCCTTGAAGATTGATGAAGAACACCTCAAGAACACTTGATTTTTGAAGATGATCCGAGTTGATGTGTTTAATTTATTTCTGGACATGTTTATGATCCTAGAACACACTGACTACGAATTGGTCACACTTCTAAACTTACAATCTAATAAAAATCCTAAGATTTTTTTGTGAAGAAGTTGAGTTTAGATTGTGTTATTGATTTTATTTTTGTGTTTGATTTTATTGTTTTTGTGTTTTTTTCTCTTGGTTTTCTCTCAAACTCACAATTGCTAACCCAAAAATGCCAACCCCTAAACCTTAACTATCAAGGTAGTATTTATAGGCAAGTGGTGAAAATTGGCACTATGTGCCTATGTGGCAAGTGGCCCCACACGTGGGCCTCGTGAATGAGCTAGTTTTCAATTTTTCATGAAATCAGTTCAAATGCTACGTGCATCAATGTAATTCATGAAAATTTAACCCTTGTGCACCCAGGGCGTGTTTTCGAATCCTATTGCAGCACGAATCCTGAAAACGTGAACGAAATCCAATGGATCCAATTTCTTAACCTAGGATTACTAGTTTAAGAATTGAATCAATTGGACATTTCGAACTTATTCTACCACTGGAAATATCATCACCACTAATGGACCCCTTAAGGATCACTGATGGTTCCCACATGTGGTCCCCACCCGGACCATTGTGGGTACCATTAGTAATCCAATTCAATCTTCTTGGAATTGGTTTGGGTGACGCACGTAGTGCCTTAGGACACCGAGGCATGTCCCGAGAAAACCGGAGATGTGCTTATGAGTCCCATTTTGCCAAAAATGTGATAAAGGTATTAAGGGTTTCACTTCCTAAACTCGAATCATTGCTTCGAGATCAAGTTCATTAGGTGCTTCAACCTCTTCTTTAGCAATATAGGTTTTCATCAGGGAGTCTATTTTTTAGGCAAAAATTGAGCGTCTACAAAAAATAAAAAGAGATTTTGACCAAAATGGTTGAGAATCCTTATGTTTGAGTTGTTAAATTTCCATATGCCATATGGGGTATTGGATCATAGCCAAATCTGCATATGGGGCAATCCCTTACTTTTTGGTATACGGAAGGGAAGTCGTACCAACAAATGAAATAGAAATGAAATCCTTGTGCCTCGTGTTGGAATCCAATATCCTAAAATATTAATGGGGAGAAGACCATTATCAAGAGCTAGCATTCCTAGATGGGAAAAGGCATGATGCTCGGTTAATTGATTAGTTGTATGAGAGGAGGATAGCTAAGCACTTCAATAAGAGAGTCGAGCCCGTGTTGTTAAAAGTAGGGGACGTTATTTTGAAACTCGTGAGGTTGAACACTCACGATCCTAGGGTGAAATTCACACTCAATTGGGAGGGCCCATTCTTGATGAAGATATTTTCTAAAGGCACAGTGAATTTGTCAAACATGGAAGGCAATAAATGCACCAAACTGATCAACACGGATAGACTGAAGAAATTCTATGTGGAACTTGAAACATTGTGGCCAAGCCCAATAATAAATTCACCTTTTATGTTATTAACTTGAGTACAAGACAACCCTCTTCGCGTTTTTGATCCTGGATTCTCTTCTTGAAGTGCCTGGCTATTCTCTACTGGTAGCCCCGAATCTAATTAGGAGCTTCTTATAACACCCCAATTTTTGGAAAATTCAAAAGGATTTATAAAGTAATTTTTAATCTTATTTTTAATAATTTTAATGTGATTTTACCTTCCTAATTTATGGAATAATTAAATATGATGAATTTGTGTTATTATAATTAATAACATTTTATTATATAAAATATAAACATATCTAATTTGATACTAATGTTATTGTTATTTATTAAAGTTTGTATTTATTTAAAATGCATAATTTATGATTTATAATAGTATTTTTATATTGGTTAAAGTAAGAGTTTGAAAATAAATATATGAGACAAAAATTTCAAGAAATAATGATAATAATAATGATGATGATGATGATGATGATAAAGGGGAAGGAATGATAAAAAAATAGAATGAAATTTCTCTCTCTTCTCACAATCTCTCTCCCCAATCTAACGCCTCCTCCCTCTACCCACCCTTTTCCAACCACCCAACCTGACGAGATGAGCAGTGCTGACTCCTTGGACATCGACGACCTCGACTCTAGCTTCCTCTTTGGTGGATTGAAGCTCTTTTCGCGTAAGGTAGCTTCTCCTTCCCCTACGACCCAATGCTGCTGTCTCTTTAATAGCTACATTTCTTCAATTTTTTTATGAAGCTCGGTCTTTCTGGTGGCTTCTTATTGCCAAGGTCAGTTGGGAACCAGCTTCTAGCTCTCTTGATTGACCTGCTTTCCATTGATGTGGCATAGAATGAGATTTAAGAGATTTACTATCTAATTCCCTAACTCCAACCACCAGAGGAATTGTCCGCTTTGGATCAAGCCGGTTCCATCCCATATTAGATCAGCAAGACTCGCACGGTTTTATCCCATAGGTGAAATGGGAACTTCCTAGGAGGTCACCCATCCTAGGATTTCTATCAAGTGAGCACACTTAACCCTGGAGTTCTTCCAACTCTCTAGCCACTCCACCAAAAGGTGCATCTGATGATTAGTTACCCCCTTTTTGATATATGATCTGATTCATTCCTGTGTCCCACATTCCACTACCCTAGCTAGCTTGCCATCCTAGAAGCTTGCCAGGAGCCTTGCTCTACCCGCCCTCTTAGGATCACTTTGCCGGGTCAAGATGTCACAGGCCCAATAGCTTCTGCGTTGTTCATCCTCGAACCATATATCTACTGGAGAGGGTCAAACTCTGATACCACTATAAATATTACTTTCAAATTTTAATTACTTGTGTCCTTATGGAAACCTAGATACTTTCAATATATGATCTAGAGTTATTAAGTAAGATAAGACGGTGCTCCGGCACCGAATGTGGCATTCGTCGTCTGGTCCTCTGGGATTGGGCAGTGGATGATACATACTATTAGGTAAAATTTGGTATTTTGATTAAATTAGGTTGTAAATGGGAAAATTGATTTGGAAATTGAACTTCCTATGAAAATTAGAGCATTTTGATGTGTAGTTTATGTACATCTAGCGACTTCGATTTTTTGGCCATTGTCTGTGGTAGTTCCAGTGGCGGCCCTGGCGAAGCTCCAACAAGATGTTGAGAGGTAGAATCTTCTCCTAGACGCGAGGAATGCTATGGTATAATGAGATTTTTCATCCGAAGGTTAGTGCTTATTTTATGCATTAATTGGAAAACTTTCAAAGTTTAGAATAAATATAATTTTAATTGAGAAATTGTGGTTTTAATTGAATATAATTGAGAAATTTCGCAACTGGAAATAATTAAATAAATTGGCCTTTGAATTGAAATTATTTATATATTTTATGATTTAATGAAGGTGAGAAATTTGAATTTTGATTTTGAATGTTGTGCATAAAAATGAATTTTTGCCTTGAGTTGAGTTATGAATAAAACTTGGTTTTAATTTATGTATTGAGGACCAATAAATTGTGTTTTTAAATTATTTGATTTGAGTCTTATTACAATTATGAATTTATTTTGTAATTAAGTGTTAAAAGTGCTTTTGGTATACATGATATATATGTGCTTTGATTTACAAGGAATATATGCTAAATTATGATTATGAATTATAATTATAAATTTTAATTAATGTTGATGAATGGAGGATGGGAAAACTATTGCTTTGGTTGCCCATGGATTGGGCTGTGTTATATTGTTTTATTATGCAAATTTAAAAGTGAAAATTAAATTTATTAGAGGAAATGTTGCTAAAAGTTCATAGATAAGTGAAGTACGAATGACTGTTAGAAAGTATGCTTTGATTACGAAATAAATTCATTTATATGATTTTGATATTATGGTAGAATAATTTATGAAATAAAATATTCGTGTGAAGTGAATATAAGATCATGCAATAATGTATAAATTATAAGAAATTGGTATGTTTATGTGTATAATATATGATTGATATTTTTGTGATATTTGTAAGAATAATAAGGAAAGAACAAGTTATATGTGAAATATTCTCAATAAGCAAAAATGATAAGTTTTTGGGCTTTAATATACTTAGTGTGAATGTGTTGTATGATCTGATTTATTCTATAAAATTGTGAACCCCTACCCCCCGGATGCATGGCATAATGCGTATGCAAAAGGATAGAAATGCACTTAATGTGTGAGAGTCGCCACCTGGTTTAATTATTTAAGGGTAAACTAGGAAAACCCTAAATGACTCCAATTTTAATTA